>CM056995.1:135657588-135659893 GCA_029891345.1 Dryococelus australis | reverse complement strand
CTTATTTCGAAATTTATACCAATATCTAACTGTAATATGCTATTTAAACGATACTGAAGCATAAATAACTATTTTTTAAATTTTTGTCTGTCTGTTTGTCTGCAATATGCTTTGAAAATGGCTCAATCGATTTTGACAAAATTCTCAGAGATCATAAGAGTTTATTTCTATTTAAAATCTGCTCTTTATTTCATCTCAATATCTCAAATGGTTATGAAGTGAATTAATTTTTTCATATAATTTTCTTTATATGCTTAATATCTTATTTTTTTGCAAAAGGATTATTGTTAAAAAGCATTGTTGAAAACAACAATAGTTTTTTAAATAATCATTATAGAATATGCATCATAGAAAAAGATATATTAGTTTTTGGAAAAACGTAGTAAAATAACATATCATCAAACAACCAACACTAACGCGACAATAAAACTTTTTTGATAATAATAATGTAAGAATATTTCAAACCACTTATATAGGTGTGTATTTTAATAACTCCATAAAACCTGGACAATGCATTATTTCTATTTTAAACATAAAACCTGGCGAAGTGATGATGGGCTATGTTTTAATAACTCCATAAAATCTCAGCAAAGCGAAATTTCTATTTTAAACATGTGTAAAACAAATACTAAAGTCCACGTGAATGAAGTCACAAGTACTACATAAATTTTTATCTAAACAAAATTAATTAACTGTAAAAAAAAAACTTTTGTTTATAAATGCCCAGAAAATAGAAAAATTATTATAGTTGTTCAGAATATATTGAACTTGTAAGACGTGGTCGAACAGCCATAATAAAACTTTACTATATTGTTTATATCAATTGATATTTAGTATATAAAGCTTGACGCAATATAGAACGTATAACTCATTAGCGTAATTGTAGTAAGCACATATTTGCATAAGGCTGTCAATTATTCGCAGTATAAAACGTATAACTCATTTCTGCAAGCATAGTAAGAACACATCTTGTGTAAGGCTGTTAACTATTCGCAATATAGAACGTATAACACATTTGTGCAAGCATAGTAAGAACATATCTTACGTAAAGCTCTTAATTATTCGGGTGAAGCTTTTATATACTAAATATAAATTGATATAAACGTAACAATTTGTAGTAAAGTTTATTACGATTCTTCGACCATGTCGTACAAGTTCTACAAATTCTATAACTACTATAGTTATTTTTTCTCTTTTAGGGCATTTATAAATAAAAGTTTGTTTTTAAAAGGTTTTTTTTTTACAGTTAATTGATTTTTCACTGTTTAGTCTCACCAATTTTTATTTTATTATTGTAATGGTAGATTATTTAAAGATTCATTTATACATTCGTGAGACTAAAAATGTGCAGTTAGTGGCCCTTTGCACACTTCTGGTATTTTTATGTATAATTTTAGTTTGTGAGACTAAAAACAGTAAACCTGTGCAGTTAAACACTGAAGACCCCTGTCTCACTTCGGGCTGCAATCTGACGAACAGTGATGAAAAAATTAAATGCGAGACTAAAGAGACTTAAAAAGTACCAGTATATACATTCTGTTACATCCTTAATTGGTTTTTATGACTATTAGTATCTCTACGGCACACTGATTGTAAATTTTTAATGTATTTATATGTTATATTTTTCACAAGTCACTCCTCTATGGATCCTTTTAATTATCTTGGTAATGTTTTAACAATTTTATAAAAGCTTATTCTTCTTTGCAATTGTTAACATCTAAACATAATGAAATTGCATTTCTTACTTTAAAAATTAACACACACTTTCTTTGAAGTAAACTTTTTATCTCTATGACACATGTAAACATGAGCCTTATTGTCAGGTAAAAAAATTAACCCACATCCCTGGAAGTGGAGGGTGGAGGTCGGAAAACCTAACTCGTCCCTTACCCAAGGGGCACTATCGGTTCCCCTTGTAGGCCCGTTCCCAGCTAGAATTGTATGCAAGCAATCTCAATAACCACATTAATTGGCTGAGGTCTGTTTTTGTTTTTTTAATAATATCTATAACAACATATCAACATAGTTCTGGCAGCTATCAAACATTGTTGATCATGGCTATGATGTAGCTCTGTTTATTTACATTAGGTTTAAAGTTGGTTATTTTCAGTCTTGCATTATTGGTCTGCTGCAGCCATGAACATTTATGTCACCTGGACATTGTTGAAGATTCATTTAAAAATAGCTCCATAATATTAAGATAACAGCAGGTTTGGTGCACTTCCTGGGTTCAGCTGTCATTTTGCCCCTACCGGTTCATCATCGTATTTTAATACATAGCTTATCTTATGCGTTGCATTTATAC